>JAJOZX010003399.1:0-45000 GCA_023014485.1 Bathynomus jamesi | reverse complement strand
TTTTATAAAACAATAGTATTCTTCAATTTGAGACATGAGTGCATCATCTTAATCTGATATATGACTGCAACATCATTCAAGGATTTTGCGTCATCTTTGGAAATCGGAATTGACAGTAATTTTCTGCCAATTAATTCAGTGTATTCTTGTCGGTCGTTGGTGTCGGACGTTTGGTCTCACTATCTTTGTATTCCACAGTTGATTATTGATATTACACCGAGAAAGAGGAGTAAAATAATCACCTTACAATGAACAGACAGCGCTCACACAGAGAGAAATTGCTCGTCAAATAAAAGTGAGTTTGGGAGCTGTCAATAAAATTATTAACAAGAAGGAAACTATTGGCTCTATATCCTCATCAAGGAAGCGTAAATGCGGAAAGAAACGAAAAACAACACGTAGATATGATAAAAAATTAATACGAATAAGCAGCCAGGATCCAAGGAAAACTAGTGACATGCTTAACCAAGATCTAGCAGTAGCAGGAATCCAGGTATCATCATCAACTGTAAGACGTCGATTGCTGGAACTGGGGCGCAATGCCAAGGAGCCTATGAAAAAAACAATTGTTAACCAAAGCAATAAAGATTAAACGTTATGTGTGGGCCAAAAAATATGCATGTTGGTCAAATAAGATTGGTATAATGTGTTATTTTCAGACGAGAGTAATTTTCTTGTTCAAGGTCAACAAGTACGTTTTGTACGCCATTTTCCAGGTGAACCCAGAATCAGTTCCCACTGTAAACAAACTGTGAAGCACCGGAGAAGAAAATGTCCTTGGGATATTTTTCTTCACAAAGGAACTTGCCCATCATGAACAGCAAGAAATATGTTGAACTTCTAGAACGCAGTCTCAAACCAGAACTTCAAAAATTGTCCTCAAATGCAGTTTTCCAACGGGATCTGGCTCCATGCCATACAGCAAAATGTTAAGGAGTTTTTCAGAACAAACAATATCACTTGTTTAGACTAGCCACGCAATTCGCCAGGTCTAAACCCAATGGAGAACCTATGGGCTATATGTGAGAATCGACTTCGAAAACTGGACTGTAAAACTAAGGAAAAAATTATCATGACAGTCATCAAAATCTGGTTTCATGACGAAGAAATTAAGAAAATCTGTGAAAGGCTGGTGCGTTCCATGTCAAACCGTGTTAAAGAAGTAATTAAAGCTAAAGGTGGCCACATAAATTATTAATTTGTGTATCAGTCTACAAAATATATATGATAGTTACTGAAAAATACGTTAATTTGCACAATACTGTATATAGGGTAATAAAAGGCATACACACATGATATTAATGTTTATTAAAAACACTGTACCACGTTTGATTAAACGTATAGAGAAGTTTAATTCACTCAGCAACGTACCACCTCAGTCCTCCACCCAGAACCAGGGCCGGATTAACCATTAAGCAAAATAAGCCCGTGCTTAGGGCATCAAGGGAAGGGGGGCACCACAGAAATTTTCCATTGTCGGATTTACCATGGACTTATTATACTATTATAATCGCGGCTTATAGCCTATAAGCTGTTGAAAACTGAATTATATATATTCATATATAGTATTTATTTTTTTTCATTGTTTGAATTTGTAGTGAACAACAACCCTTTTGAGAGAATAAATATATTTCGTTGTAATCACACACTTTACGCTTTGCGTTATTATTTTGTTTATATCAAATCTTTGAGCGCCATATTAAAAATACATATAGATTAAATATTTTCGTGTGCTATAGGAAGTTATTCTGAACGTGTGATTTGTGCATATAATATTAAATATATATTTTACATAATCATTTGGTATTGTTTTACAGAAAGATTTAGGTTTATAGAATTGTAATATAAATTAATATTAAAATAAAAGAAACTATAAACTCTCTATATTGCTGTTGTATCAAGTGATGTTTATCACGGCCATTATAATAATAAGATATACTGACCTAAGTTAATTAGCGTTGAAGAAGTTTATCTGTTGCTCTCTCTTCTTCTCTAGGGTAAGTCTATGAAGTGTACTTTATTTGTATATATAACAATATTTTATCATACACGTATCTTTATTTTATAATTTATTTATCTATTGTCATAACAGTATAAAAGAATTTAGATTGTAATAACCAGAGTGAATAATTTGTAATGTATATATAACATCAAACGTAGTTAGGACAATTTAGGCCCTAAGCAAATGTTCATATTTCCTATAATTAAATATTGTGTTTTAAATAAATAAATAAATGTAAATATAAAATGTGGCTCGTTAATAGTGAAATGTTAATATTGATATTTTTATAGATTGCGTATTATTAATTCTAATGTTAAGTATTTTTATTTTATAGGTTTCGGTTCCTTCTTTCGGTTCCTTCTTTTGGTTCCTTCTTTCGATTTGATTTGTATTCAATATTTCGAGTTGATATTTCGGTTGAGTTATATTTAATTGCCACTTATATTTAAATTGCCACTTTGGTTGTGTACGGTTCCCATTTTGTCTTTCTGAGAATAAAAGAACAAAGCCAAGATTGTGATATGTGTAACTGTGTTGATTGCCACATAATATACAAATAAAATATTCTTTTTATTTCTGTATTTTACAGACCCCAAGAACCAAGATGAAACGTGTTCAGTTAAGTGGTGCACAAAAGCGAAAACTATCAAAAGAGAAACAAGAGAAGACTTTGGATTTAGAGTCCAAGACTGCAAAGCTGACTGATTTCTTCACACAAGTTCCACGACCACAACGTCAACATGATATACCGATTCTGAATCAAAACCAATCTCCGTCATCAGAAGTGGACACAAATACCACTTTGATCACTTCAAAATCAAAATATGATGACGTTGGAATCACCGAGGTGTCACAAGCAGGTTCATCTACCACATGTCTCACTACTGATCTCACTTTGCCTGTAAATTCTCTTGATACCTCTACTGCAAATGTTGATTGAAGTTGCTTTACAAGACATTCTGGGGTTGAAATAATTGCTGAAAATGAAAGTTTAGTGGACCATGGTGATGGTGGTGAAATGAATCAGTCTGCAGAAGATGAAGTAAATATAGCAAAAAATCCAGGGTTGTGGCTTGATTTCTCTGCTGATGATGTGGCTTATTGGATTGCTTGTGGACCCAGTGACTGTCAACACCACAATGGGCCATTTGACAAGTCTTACCGGCATTTCAGTAGTGGCAAACCAGCAAGATACTGTTCACAAAAACTTTTCGTTGGGACAAAAGCCAATGGTGAGAAATACAAGAGAGAGTGGTTATTGTATTCACCATCAACAGGATCAGTTTACTGTTATGTTTGTAAACTGTTTGCTCCTAAAAATGTCTCACATTTTGTTATAAGAGAAGGGTTCAGTGACTGGCGAAATACTATTGTAATTGATCATCATGAAAAAAGCACTAATCACCGAGACTCTATGCTAACATACTTAACTCGCAGACAAGGTGCGGGGTTGGGACAACAGTTGGAAAAACAAATTCAGGAAGAGTGTGATTACTGGGAACATGTCTTGAGGCGTGTCATAGCTGTTATTTGTACGTTAGCTGAACGTGGCTTGTCTTTTCGAAGAACAGAAGAAAGATTTGGATCATTGCAGAATGGGAATTTTTTAGGGCTGCTTGAGCTCATAAGCCGGTTTGATCCATTTTTAGCAGGTCACATTTTGAAATATGGAAATTCTGGCAAAGGAAATCCTTCTTACCTGTCCAAAACCACCTGTGAGGAACTCATTCAACTAATGGCTCAAAAGGTCCACGCACTCATTGTTGACGAAGTAAAATCTTCTGGTTATTTTAGTTTGTCAGTTGATTCAACACCAGATCTATCACATATCGATCAGTTAAGTGTTGTACTTAGGTACTTAAAAGATGGACAGCCTATTGAACGCTTTTTAACCTTTCTGAAAATGAAAAGCCATACTGGTGAGGAAATGGCAAATCAGGTGTTGCAGTACTTACGTGAAGTTTGTAAGCTAAACTTTTCAAAATGTAGGGGTCAATCTTACGACAACGCTGCCAACATGTCTGGGCGTTATAAGGGGATGCAGCAAAAAATTTTAGAAACAAACAAGTTTGCTATATATGTGCCCTGTGCAGCCCATTCACTAAATCTGGTAGGCCGAAGTGCTGTTGACTGCTGTCAAGAGGCGGTTAATTTCTTCTCTACAGTGCAGTTGCTCTATACCTTTTTTTTAGCCTCAACCAGCAGGTGGGAAATTCTTAAAGGTTGTATTGGAAATGAAAGTGTCTTAAAATCCCTCTCTGATACCAGATGGGAGGCACATGCTATGGCAACAGCAGCAATTTTGAAATCTTTCCTTAAAATTTTAGAAGCGTTAGAATGTATAGCTGAAGACCAGTCACAAAAGGGAGACACTAGAAGAGAAGCAAATAATATTGCAAATAAGATGCAAGAGCTAGAATTCGTTTTTATGTTGAATTTTGGGATGAGATTTTGCAAAATTTTCATAGAGTAAGCAAAGTTCTACAGAATAAAGATGTGAACTTAAAAACATGTGCAGATCTGTATGGATCATTAGCTGACCAACTGTGCACTTCACGAGATGAATTTGAAAGATATGAAGCAGCTACAAAGGAAATGCTACCAGATGTTGATTACAAGGCAGCTCAAACTCGCAAACGTATCAGAAAGAAGGTACCCAATGACGGAGATGCACCAGAAGTATATCTGAATGCCAGAGATAAATTTCTTATCGCCACCTTTTACACAATTGTTGACAAACTTGAAACTGAGATGAGAAGAAGAGGAGAGATACAAAGAAATAGCAGAGAGATTTTCTTTTCTAAGTGATGTGCCACATAATGTCACCACTTCATCATCTACTGAAATTGAAAGGTATTCTCAGGATTGTAAAAAGATGATTGATGCTTACCCAGAGGACTTGAACACTAATTTCTCTGCTGAGCTTCAGCAGTTTCACTCATATGTGTGCCATAAGTTCAGTGCAAAAAAAATGTAAAAACAAGATTCAGTCATGCTGAACTTTATAAAATAATTGTAGAAGACAATATTGAGTGTGCCTTCCCAAATGTAGAAATTGCCTTTCGTATATTTTTAACATTAATGGTCACAAATTGCTCAGCTGAGCGTTCATTTTCTCAGTTGAAGTATATTAAAAATACCAACAGAACAACTATGCAACAAGGCAGGCTGGATGCCTTATCTCTACTAAGTATAGAAGCAGATGTGTTACGTAAGATTAGTTTTGAGGATCTGATCAAAGACTTTGCAATTAAAAAAAGTAGGAGAAAACTTTTCAAATATAAATGAAGTGGAAGTATACAAAAATAAACATTATTTTCCATCTTACTGTAAGTTTTGTTTCATTTCAAAAAATAAAATTTATTTTATGGTTTATTTTTGTTTATATTTTGAATTACATATATATGGGGCACCAAAATCTTTTAAGTGCTTAGGGCCTCTAAAGGTCTTAATCCGGCCCTGCCCAGAACCGATATTACAACGTCGCCATAATTACAGACTTTAACAACCATCCCATATATATGCGCAAAGATATAAACAAAATCGAAAGAGTTCAAAGACGAGCAACTAACATGATTTCGTCGCTTAGGTCAAAGTCGTACGAGGATAGGCTTAAAGAGTTAAAATTGACTACACTCGAGACTAGGAGGCTAAGGAGTGATCTAATCCAGGTTTTAAAAATTATGAATGGGTTTGATAACGTAGATAGAGATAGCTTTTTCGAAATATCTCAATATAATAGGACTAGAAATAACGGGTGTAAGTTGACAAGTAGAAGGTTCGAGACAGCAGTTGCCAAAAACTTTTTTACGCATAGAATAGTAAATAGCTGGAATAGTTTGCCGGTAGAAGTAATTAGTAGCACGTCTATAAACATGTTTAAAAATCGATTAGACGCATATGTTGATAGATTGGGTATAGGTTAAGGTAGTAAAATTAATGGTTGGATAAGATAGATTTTGATTCTCTTTTCATTAAAGATCACAATAACCAGAATAGAGGTCATAGCATGAAATTATTTAAGCCAAGATGTAGAACAAATTTAAGAAAAAATAGTTTCACAAACAGAATAATTAAGTTTTGGAACAGTCTGACAGAAGAAGTGGTGACTTCAGATACAATTGATTCTTTCAAAAGAAGGTTGGGTAGTTTGATGTCTGCAAGGGACATTTGGTGATAGTGTTTAAGCCCATTTTTACTGCATGAATGGTACTAGTTTATTTCATATATATTATGTACATTTAGGTGATAGATCCCACAGCTCAACACAAGTGTTGTGGGATATAGGGAGGCAGCATCTTGGGTTAGGGGATACTCTCTGTCCTTACACACCCAATTTAAAGGGATTCCTTTGCCGAGCGGTCCCCCGATAGTACTGTGAGGTATTGAAAAACTCATGATCTTCACTTGCCCCACAAACACCTTTAAATGGGAGACCCAAAATGGGTGCACACACATTTCTACATTACTGTACAGTCTTCACAGCCACACCTACACTTTTCCTCCTAAGTACATTTATTGTAATGTATATGGTTGTAAATTGTGACTTGTCAGCAATTGATATGTACCGTGACTTATTTTTGGTTGGCAAGGTACTGGTATTGATGGATACCGTAATGAAATTGACTGGATTCTTTGGCTCTGATATATTTGCATGTCGGTTATAAATAGATGTAGAGTGTAACATATTTGTGGATAGTAGTCTATTATGACTTGATCCTCTGGATCCAGAGATTCTGTCTTTAGTTTTAAATTGATAATTAATTAGTTTTAAATTGATAATTAATTAGTTTTAAATTGATAATTATTTAGTTTTGTAAAAATTGGTCGTTGCCAATGTACAGGCAGTTTTTACATAGTGGAGCCACCTCGATGGGCCGAAGTGGCCCCTAGTGTGCCCACTATAAAAATTTCTTATGTTCTTATGTTCTTGTGGTTCGGAACCCACGTAAAATTGTAGGTCCCCTCCGCCACCACGGAGGACATGCACAATACACAATTACGAACACAGTTAGGTAGACCAGCCATGAGTGGATCCTAGGGTCTTTGTTGGTCTGAAACATTATAACATAACATTATAACATATGTAAAAATGCTAATTCTAAAATCCATTTTTGTGTATAAAGTCCAAACTCGCATGACACTAACAGTATAAAATTCATGAAAGTTTAGAAAATAATTAAAATTTTAATTTTCTTTCTATTTTATTTTTGCTAAGTAATTTCCTATCCAATATTAGAATTATTTCTCTTTTTTTAATTAACTAATAGTTTTTTATATTAAGCTTAATCATGTAATCTTGTTAAATTCTTCAATGTTAATTTTTTTTTATTCTCTCTTAAATCATAAAAGATGAACTCGTTTCTTGAATCAGCATTTAATTTTAAATTTGAAACATTTAATTTTAATAAAATACATATCTTAATTTCCATTTTAGTTGACACGGCAAATCATGATAACATCAGATTTTTCGTCAATATGATGTTACAGTAGAATTTGCCTTTATCTTCAAATATTTTGCTTTATCAGTTTCTCCAAGATCCACATAATATGCAGAGGTGCCAAGTCTACCGCCCTGGCGTTAGAACCAACGCTTTTTCCCCGTTTGTTGAGAATTTCTACTGTTCTACCGCTTTAGATGCGAAATCTACCGCCAAATCAGATTTCGTATCTGAAGCGGTAGAACGGTAGGAATTCTAAAAAACGGGGGAAAAGCGTTAGTTCTACTGCCAGGGCGGTAGCCGTGGCACCTCTAAATAAGGATTGCGTTAGCAAAAGAATTCAGCCTATTAAGAATCGAAAAAAAAAAAGTCAACATTAAATAATAATGACGTCATCAAATTAAATTGTATGTTAACCATGGTAATCTTTCAAATTATTATTCTTTTCTGTCTGATCTGACCAAGAGGCTGAAAGCATACCCTGTAATTTTTTGAAACAGTAAAAGTCAGTAAAAGATATCTTTGACTCTACTCTACCCATGAGTCCCTATTCTCCAAAGTATTTTTGTTAGAATAACACAGCATTTTCAAGAAGCAGTAAAGTTAGAAATCAGTAAGTCTTAAGACTGAGACCAGTATTGCCTCACAAACTTCTCCGATACACTACAAGAAGAATCGGGGAACCGTCAGATAACCTAATAAGTTTCCGCAGAATCCTTCAATCCGTTACAAGAAGAAATCGGAGCGTAGTACAAAGCAATTATTACGATTCCCTACGCCCCTACGTAGTACCAGCTACCACAGAGTGAGAAATCCGTTGCTGCCACCTAACCAGAACCCCGTCAAATTCGAACCACCCAAGGCCATCGACAGAGGGTTAACAACTGGCGACCTCTGTAACCAGGATTCTTCCAGTCTTCTAGACCCTGGAACTAAAGCCATCGTTCAACTAAATTGTGGATACATCAGTTGACCGGCGTGTCACGCCGTCCAAATTCTTCACGCCGATTTTTCATCCAGGAACAAGTAGCCAGCAAGACACGTCTTCAAGACACATCTTCAGGGACTTCGCCGTGGGAATCTTGTTAAGTATGGATCGTATTTTTAATTATTAAACATTTGATAAGCTAGCATAATTAATAGTTAATAAGTAGTACCAAGTCAGAATTAACACGGAACACAGTGAACACTCCATACACCAGTGATACACTTCTTTTTATTGAACCCCATTTATTTCCATTATTATATTTAGCATAAAATAATTTGATTTAATGTGTAATTTATAATATTTACCATACATTCGCGACGTTCGCGTGAATTTTTTTTGGTTTGCATTTTTTTACATTTGTTTAAATTTTTTAGTTAGGCAATTTGTTGAGCAATTATTTGTGTATTTCTTAGACAGAATAGCTAGAAAAGCCACTGAAGTGATCATTCCGTCATAGATTGAGGTTGGTTAAGCAGACCTAATTAGAATACCAAGTTAACAGTACCTTCACATATGAACGATTCAGACTGTGCGCTTTCTGACATCTTTGATAGTGAAAATTTTCCTGCACCCATTTTACCACCTACCCCTTGCCCTTCAAAAATACTTCCAAACAAGCAAACTTCTTCAGATCAAGCACAAGCCAACATGACTCAAACAGCTTCACCAGGCAGACTTGTAAACCTTCCCCATACCGTACTAATTTTTAAAGAAACCATATTAATAACTTCGTTGAACCACGCGTAAGACCTTGGATTGAGTCTCTAGAACAGCATTTATTACGGAAAAACGTCACAGACGATGACATAAATATTAGGGAAGCTAAAACGTTTAGTGACCCTAAAGAGGGGAACGCCCCTTGATATAGTTACATACTGTATGTCCCATCTATTAGCCAAGCTCTACGACTTGGGACAACTTTAAAGTAAACTTGTTAGAATTTTATGAGGAAATATTGCTCGCACAACCTTTGGCCATATTAGAAGCTGTCTTTCTAGCTAACTGGAAGAAAGAAGCATACGAAGATTTAAATCACTTTATTGCACGAACACATAAGCTCGTAGGAGAAGCCTTCCGAGCCGTAGAAAACGCATGGAACATTACATTCACTTCACAACAAAGAAACCTAATAGTAGCAGCGACCATTTATCATAACCTTCCCTCAGCACATAAAAAGAAGTTTCAAGAATGTTTAAATATTGACAGACCAGTAAGTGAAGTCATAATTAAAACGAGAGAACGATACCCAGACTTAACAAGCCAGAACTACCGGAAGGGTAGAGAGACCCTCATACACTACATTCAACAACAACAACCCCTTAAATCTGGGCCGATGCAGGGAACACCGCCTTAGAAACAAGCTCCACAAACCCAGAATTCGTACCCCCCGACTCCTCAGTGTCTTAATCGTGACAGCTTTGGGCACATGATGAGTCAACGTAATTATCTCATTTATTGCTCCCACTGTCATGAACATGGTCATCGCCGTGGTGACCGACAAAAATGTGCCGACAAAGCCCCTTCAGAGTACAGGCCCCTCTTCCAGAAATCAAATCACCAACGCAACCAAAAGCCCTCCAATTCTCAGAAACAATTTAATTCTCAGCTTCAACAGAACTACCAAGCAAATAGATTATGACTAACACACTATTACCCAATGTCCAAACCCCAATATAATCAGCAAGGTCGAATGGTCCGGTACGTAGAAGTGCCCGTCGAAGAATACACTTTTCAAGAACATCCTTCAGTGTATAATGATCCGGTAGCATATGACTCATCTCCGCCCGTAGAAGTCAGTTCAAGTCCTTTTATAGATCCAGCCTTGGAGACAGGAGTTCAACTTCACCCCTCCTAAGTAGGAATAATAATGTCAACACACATTCATACACTAGCCATCAGGATTATAGGTACGAACCTCCTAGATTTAGTAATAAATTGCAGCACAGATAACCTAGATTTAACCGCTCTCCTAGACACAGGGGCACATGCAACACTAATTAAGAAACACTGTGTAGATGAGTTCCAAGACTGTACAAATTATAAATATGAAATTAAGCCACCTTCCTGGTAACTCAGAGGAGTTACAGGCACACCCATACCCACATATGGAGAAATCGAATTATATTTAGAAGTTGGTAACGCGGTATATCCCACAAAATGTTGTATTGTGGACACGGGAGTCACCTTTCAGAATGATATCTTACTTGATATGGACATGGCCGTAACTACCTATGAGGTCACCGAGGTCCGGACCTCGGTAATTATTTCCTAAAAAAAAAAAAAGAGACTGAACCGTGAAATATTGCTGCAGCTTTAATAAAAGTATTTTTGCTAACAGGTCCCTTTGTACAGTATTTAATTATAGACAAGGGTTTTGTGTTTAGTGTATAGCTTGGGTTGTGTTTGTAGATGTCATTTTGGTCTGAATTTTGCTCGTCCCGCCGCGCTCGAAAAAAATCTGGACCTCACTAATTTCTAAACCCTAGTTACGGCCCTGGATATAGATGGATTTTTTCAACCAGAATCAATGGGAAATTTACCCAGCCGGAAAATTAGTTAAGTGTAAAAATAGGACACACCCTCTCTATGAAAATAACTGACAGGTACCGCAAGTTCAATCTAATACTAACAGAATCAATTTAGCTCAGATTTCCGATAGAAATAGGAAGCCCACGCCAGTTCATAGCAGTTCAATTCAGTTGGTTGCATCCAGAAGGACAACCGCCCCAGAAATCAGCTCCTAGAGTAGCCAATTCGAGTTGTTGAATCCGACAGGATCAACACAGTTAGTTTCCAGTCAGTTTCCAATCAGCCAGTTTCCAGTCAGCCAGTTTTCGTTAATTCAGTTAACCCAGCGGTGAAGATTCAGTATCCAACTGAAACGGTTTTTCAGCCAGTGAGGCAAATTTTAATTACCGAATCAGAGTCAAATTCGTAATTTTTCATATGTCCTACGGAGCATATAACAATAGCACCTTGAGAGAAGATTTATTTCCTAGCAAGAGTAGGAAATGGTTGTTTGTTTAAATAAAGAAAAAGCCCTATTGAATTAACTTCAAATCAGAGAATAGGAACTATTTTCACAGTAAAAATAGATTCCGATTTCCCCACCAGTTCTTTTAACCGTGTTTCCAGTTCTTTAGAGTTAAACCCTTTAGCATTAAGAGAAAAATATAAGAAATGCCTGGAGCACTCCCTTCAGGAGTCACCAACCTTACAGGATCCCAAACTGCTGGAATCGCTTCTCGATCTCCTAATAAAAAATTGAGATCTGATTGCCCTAAAAGGAGATGCTTTGGGCCGAACTAATTTGGTCCCTTTCGAAATCAAACTGGAATCCAATTCCAAACCTATCTTCATTCCTCCCTATAGGGTTCCACATTCCCAATTAATAACTACTGAGGAACACATCAAGAACATGTTGGAGCAGGACGTCATTCAGCCTTCAGCTTGTCCCTGGTCCGCTCTTATGATTCTTGTTTTCAAAAAGGACGGAACATCTCGCCCTTGTATAGATTTTAGATGCCTAAACCAAATTACCATCCCAGACCGTTTCCCTATTCCAAACATGCAGGAAACAATTTTGAACGTAGGGAGAGCTAACTTCTTTTCATCCCTCAACTTAGCATCAAGTTACTGGCAAATGGACTTCAGTCTCGAATCTCGGGCATTGACCGCTGTTTCCATTAATCGAGGCCGTTACGAATTCCAGGCCCTACCCTTCGGAGTCCGAAATGGACCCGCTAATTTCTCTAAGTTGATGAATGAATATAGTTCTTTCCTACTTATTAGGCGTCAAGGCTCTGGTCTATCTTGACGATATTACCGTCTATAGTTCAGATATCAAAGTACACTTCCAACGTCTTCAGAATGTACTATCACATTTGAGGAAAGCACACCTTAAACTGAAACGTGAAAAGTGCAACTTCTTACAGGAATCCCTGGCATACTTAGGATTTCTATTATCATCCACTGGAATTAAACTTGAAGCACTGGAAACGTACCTTGAACCTAAAACCATCGACGACGCTCGTGCATTTATTGGATTTGTTAGATTTTATCGAAATTTTATCCCACACTTTTCGGACATTGCTAAACCCATTACTAATTTGTTCCAGAAAAATGCTAAATTTATTTAGGAACCCGATCATCAACATGCTTTTGAAACTCTAATCGGTAAACTAACCTGTCATCCCATCCTCCAATATCCCGATTACACCAAACCTTTTGTCATAGCCATGTATGCTTCCTCCTGCGGACTTGGAGCCGTCCTATTACAGGACGTAGATGGTGTGAAATTGCCCATTGCTTATGCCAGTAAGCTTCCATCTGGACCTCAACAGAATTATCCCACTACGGACCGAGAGGCCCTAGCGGTATAGTGGGCTCTGAAAAAATTCCGAAATATCGTCTACGGTTACGATATAACCATCCAAACTTGCTATAAGCCACTCACGTATCCTTTCAAAGACAAGTTACTTGAAAGACGGTTGAGTAGATGGGCTTTGTGATTCAGGACTTCGCTGAAAAATCGTATACAAACCAGGAAAACTTCAAGTTATTCCAGACCCAAGTGAATAAGCTAGAAACTCTTTTTGTGTTCGACCACGAATGTTTGCAATACTCCCAGCAACAGGACCTACACACCCGGAACATTCGTGTTCACCTGGAACAAAAGGAACCATCTAAGGTGAAAGAGCAATATAACTTAAAAGATGGGCTCGTACGTTTTAGAAATGAAGCTGGAAACGACATCGTGGAAATACCAAAGATCTCGCAGATATAGCCACCGGACTTTGTCACGACTCACCTTCTTATGGCGACATGGGGCCGGATATCACCATCAAGAGTCTTTTGGAGCGATACCATTTTCTTGAAATGAACAAAAAGGTACATGAATACATCGCTGAATAAAGGCAACGTACCATAAAGGCAACGTACCATCCACAGATCCAATGCATAAATATCCAGTGTGCCAACGGCTCTGGCAGAGAACCGGAATGGACATACTATGACCATTCCCAAAAGCATCAAAGGGAAACCAATACATCATCGTTTTTATGAACCACTACAGCGAAATAGTTGCCATTCCAAACCAGACCTCGGAAACTGTGGCAAGAATACGAGTAGAACGAGTTATCCAAACCATACTACTCCTTCCATCCTAATTTCGGATAACGCCCTTAGTTTCACTTCCAAGCTGTTTGAATCACTCTGCAAAATGTGTAAAATTAAAAACATACACAATGTAGCATACCATCCACAGGCAAACGGTTTAGTGGAAATACACCATCAAAAAATCCTAGAAGCCCTCCGCCATGTTGTCGACGCATCCTCCCGAACATGGGATGATTCTCTCTGTATAATACAAATGACCATCAACAACGGCTATAATGTGTCCATCGGGAATACCCCTCATTTCGTCTTGTATCACTACGACAAATGGCTGCCCTTTGACTTACCTGACAAAAGCGACCCTGAAGTTCTAACACCTTCCGAGATGGCAGAAGTAAGTAAGCAACTAGCCGAACGATCTTTTAAAATATTTGACAAATCCGACATGCCCTAGACCAACGAAACCAACAGATGGAGCAAGAGCAACATAGGCGTTATCCTCAACAACAGACTATAATGGTCGGTATGTGCTGTTACATACAGAGCGTCAAACCGCCAAGTGCTCATCGCAAATTATACCCGAGGTGGGATAGCTCTTATAGGATTATGAAAAACCTCCGAAAAAACTGTTACGAAATCCCCGACCTCCGAGACCATTCCAAACTAAAGATCATTCACGCTGATAACTTGAAGATAGCTGCCGGACAACACCTTCCTAAAAAAATCTCTCAGGTGTTTGAGCAGACTACCCTTCGAAAGATCGAGGTATTAACAAATCCAGCAGGCATCACAAAACAGAAGTGTTCGCGCGGAAACCACTACTCGTGACGAAGATTAGTACTTCAAATTACCACCAGTACTCGAGACAAGTACCAGGAGAGGTTCCAGAACCAAGGGTTCCATCGGAATCAGACGCTGGAGAATCTCTTTCTAAAGGACCACTCATTGGAACGCCTTCATCTCCACCATCTCCTCCATCCCCACCATCTCCTCCGTCACCACCCTCACCTGTAGATGATCGACGCACAGACACTACATACTGACCACAAATGCATTAACCACTTAAACTAGAACCTTCACATAAAAAACGAACAGGCTCAGAATACGAGTTTAACGTTCGACCCCCCCCCCCCCCAACTACCACCTAAGCGAGGCCTACCACTCCGCATACAAACACAAACACCCACACGACCACCCCCAGCTTAGTATAATTTAAGACGTAGAAATTAAAATTGTCCCTCTTATAATTTTGCAAATCATTTGCTCTTGTACCCCTACCATTAACATTTCTACTGGATTATTATTTATTTCTTCATTATTTATTTACGCTTCTTTCTACTTTACTATTTCTCTGTTTATTCTCTATCGGCTCTTTCTTTAATTTATCACTTTTTTCGTATAGTTTCCGGTAGCCACGCCGAGTTCTGACTCTAAAAGACCGTTACAAAACGAAGGGGGGGATATTAATTAATACTCTTTAACACTTATTACGTTTTATTAATTTCGAAAATGGTTTAGTTAATTAGGGGATATGCGAGTATGAAATATTACTAAATATATTTAGGTCGGAGAGGGCGCAAAACAATTTAACTTTAAGATCACATGGCTCTAAATCTTACGCGTATCGCGTCTACCTCAAGACTGAACAACCGTTATAGGTATAGTCCACTCTCCGGGCCTATTTAGGATTACCAACCCTACCCATTTTAAACAATTCAAATCTAACAACCATGCTTTATCGTAATCATCACAATTTTTAGTAACTTTATATTAAAAATCTTATTTAATTAAGCAAATTAATATTCTTAACTAAGCATTACTACACTCGCATCACCCCTTGAAAATAAGTTTTTCCATTAGGAAAACTTATTAATATCGTTTAACAATGTCAATAAATTTATTCAACAAACTTATATATTTTGCAATTTTTTTCTTTTTTTTTTTTTCTTTAACAACTTTCAAAGTTTAGAAATAGACAAGAAATAATAGAATGACAATTCCCATACATATATTGTATCATATTATAAAACCGAAAACTTTATAATTTTCACATTTGCATAAAATAACATTTCACTCTAATAATTGAATTACAACCTGTAACTAATCTATACATGCCAAATAAAATAACAGAAAATTTTCTTACAGTGGCTACACAAATCCCAAGTTCACAATCTATTCCCGCGATTTCTCATCAACGATCGCTTTACATTCGAAACAATTATTTTTTGTATAGTTATACAGTTACTATCAGGGCAACATAGAAAAAAATAAGAAAGTTTACATAAAATACTGACCAAGACCGCACATACTATTTCACGAAAAAACACAACAAATATGGGCAATAATCGGACCCTTTTCACTTATAATTTCATTAGATAATAATCAGTACATTTATTTGCTGGACGTTGTTTAGATGACACTCCGCACGCTGACAACGGATTTCAATTTTCAATCGCAGCTCTCCTGCTCACTTCGCTAGAATGCAAGGGATTGCATCAATCAATATGCAACAGGGCAGCACGCTATAATGGTTCCGCTCTCTCTCCAATGGCGAAAAAAAAAACAAGAGACGTCCAATTCTAAAAGGATCAGGGGGGGAGATATCTGAAAGCGGGACCACGCGCTGGAATTGGACGGAATTTGCAATTCTAGAAGTCGATGAAGAAACTCGCCTTGTCTCATCTCCACTTTTGTCGGTGAACGCTGCTCTTCCTACGTCCAGCTGAAAGACTCTTCCACTGGCAACAATCAAACGATGACTCCGCCGTAGGCCGTTTCCCAACGAACCTACTGTATGTCTGTATGGACAGTACAGTCGTAGGCGCCCGTTCAAGCTCTCGTGGCTTGTCTACCGCGCGTTTGTTGACACATATTTAGCGAAGCATTCGAGCAACGTGACCAGCTACTGCCCGAAAAATACCAGTAGACCATCTTCGATCGAAACTTTCGTGTACCAAGACCCTGCACACGTAAATTTCTCTTCTCTTCCGGAACTGTCCTGCGCCAAGTCCATGCGCATTCGGTTCCTCTCTTCTGTCTCTTCTCTTCCGAAACCATCCTGCGCCAAGTCCATGCGCATTCTGGTTTTTCTTCTCTCTCTCTCTCTCTCTCTCTCTCATTGGTGATCGATCACCTATCCGGTCGACTAAACTCACTTGATGGAACTCGGATTCAACTTGGTTGACCCAAATTGAGCCTTGCAATTTTGAAAAAAAAAGTTTATTCTAAACGTGTTTCTGTACTGCTTATCATTTCATATTTAATTTATCGAATTTTCTCAACAGTTCACTTCGAAACAATAACTACACATTTGCTCTGGCCAAATTCACGGAAAAAATATAAAAAATTTCGCAAAAATTTAATCAAATCTAGCTACCAATAAGGTCACTTATGGCAGTCACAGCAGAGAAGATAAAAAAAATCATAAAACGCTAAACAAAATTGTACAGTATAAATATAAAGCGCCCATACATAGTAACTGTTCGTATAATTTAAGAATTATTATTGTTCAAACTATCGTCAGAAATCGCCTCAATACCTCCAAATACAAAAGACAAAAATGAACCCCAGAAACTTCATGTCATCCATTCTCTGACAATTATGAACCCTCTTGCTTTGAGGAGGAGCACACAGACGCCACAAAAACGTTACTGGCTATCTATGAGGCTCCATTTCCGAGTGTACACTTGAGTCAATGTTTCAAATGCACTAGTTAACTCCGACTGAAGGTTTAAACAATAATAATTTTCTAAACAGTTATTAAAAAGTAAAAAAAATTTAAATATTACTCCCAAAAATTATTTTAATACAGTAATTCCAACTTGAAACGTCAAATTCCATAAGAATTGAACTTGCAATTCGCAAACCACACCTGAGATACAACTCTCTCCTTCAACAGAAACCCCAGTATGGTTTGCTAATCACAAAAATCTCAGTAATTTACCGTTTCCAAGTGAAACTACAAATTTGCATAATTATACTAAATAAGAATAGATCATATGTACTAAAAAAATACACGCACCCACTGTAAACAAAAACAACACATTACACAATTAAGAGCGGTCGCTTTGTTTGTAAGCGAACCTCTATACAAATATCCCTAACCGAATGAAACTGCATTATATCCTAACATAATTTCGTAATATTTTCCATGCAAACGCTGAAATTAAAAAAAAGGACATTTTTCATTTCTAATTCCAAATTAAAATATCAAATTAAAACATCCTTTTTAGAATACAATCTAAATTTGAACTAAAAATTTTACCATTGTCATTGAACTGGAAATAAAAATAAAAATCGGCCTACCTGTACAAATAAAATTGATTATTGAATGAATTTATAAAACGTAAACAATATATGAAAAGATTTTTCTACACAAATTTCTGTAATTCAAAAAAAATTATAATTTCCAGATTTAGTAAAATGTGTACCGTAACTCACATTGGCCGCCAAAATAAAAATAAAATTTACTGCCGCTTTTTGGCCCTATATTCAATAAATTCAATGTTATGCGTGGAAAGAGCTATTAAGAATTTAAGTCAACATTTGTGCTTTTTAAAGAAAAATCGTATGCTTATTTATGTTAAACCAATTAAAATTTTGTTAAATAACTAAAAATTTTCTACTCAATAGACATACCGTAATAACGGTTTATCTCCGAACAATATTTTACGATAGGCCTACAAGAAATTATTCTTAAGTACGACAATAGCCTTTTTACCAAATATGTCGGAATTGTCGTGAAATGAACGAAAGAAAGAGAGAGGAGAAAAAAATAATCAGCTTACCTACCAAAGTTATGGGTATATAAATATATGTAATTATATATATAACTAATAAATACGTATTAGTTAATAAGTATATAATTAATGAGTATATAAAAAATACAAAAAAAACTTATAAAAAATTTTACAACACACTTTCTCTATTGCAGTTAAACGAATTCTGCTTATTTTGAAATTTAACACAATCCTATACGGCCCACTCTGACAATTTTTAATATCTTTAAGATTTATTTTTCGATTTGTCCCTTAACTGTAACGTAATCCTATTTTAGCGCGAAGCGAGCAAAGCAAAAAGCCCGTAAACCTATATTTACAAACAATCGAAATATAATCAAAGATCTGCTAATGAACCCCAGAAAATTTCTCATGTTCCTGAAATGTTGTACTATATATGTATATATTCCCAGAAATGCGATACAAATTTTCGCTAAAACATTTTTAAAGACCATATAAAACGTGTATCGTTTTGAAACGACACGCAGATCTTTTCATCAATTTGCAACCATCTACTCGAATTGAAGCCAATCTCTCCTTCGAATAAAAAGCCAATTAAATGCATTCGAAAGTAAAATTCTCGGTTGAACATATTCAGGGGAAAGACCAGATTAATAGCGCTTTATTAGAAAACACAGCTGAAAACATCCAAACTACAACACACACCTTATCATTAGCATTACACAAATTTGCATTGGTAGCGTTTAAAGAAAGTTTTAGGAATATTGAAAGGGAGTTTATTCCTCGTAGGCCTAAGCGCGCTAGAAATCGTGGTAGGCCGAAGTGGTGGACTAGGGAAATAGGAGAGTTCATAAACGAGCGTAATAGAGCGTATAGACTTAGTAAGCGCAATGGCACGGCAGCTAACTTTAATAGATATATCGAGCTTAGGCGTCAGGTTAAAAGATCAGTTAGGAATGCCAAGCGTAATTTAGAGATACTTATAGCTGCGGATAGTAAACATAATCCAAAAAATTTTTTGAATACGTAAATAATCGTAGCCGGTAAAAGATAACATAGGCCCTTTAGTGGATGTTAATGGCACTTTGGCTTCTGACGCTCAGGCGATGGCGGGTATTTTCAATAACTTTTTTGCGACAGTTTTTACCGTAGAAGACGTAAATAATGTCCCGACGTAGACGATATCGTTCCATTTAGTAGCGACTATTTTCGATGAAATAACTGTTTACGAGGGTGAGATTGCGCATTATATCGATAGGCTAAAAGGCAAGGCTCCAGGCCCTGACGCTTTTTATCCCAGACATTGAAAGATTTGAAAGAAGTTATCGTAGGTCCCTTAACGAAGATTTTTAATCAGTCACTCGAAACGGGGATTATTCCTGAAGACTTCAAATTAGCTAACGTCACGCCTATTTTTAAAAAAGGCGACCGCGCAGTAGCTAGCAATTATAGGCCTATTAGCTTAACGTCAATTGTCGGCAAACTTTTGGAATCCGTAGTTAGGGATCGTATCATCGATCACTTAGAAAGTAGAGATTTGATTAATAGTAGTCAGCATGGGTTTCGACGCCATAGGTCTTGTTTAACTAATTTGTTAGAATTTTATAACGAAATAGTGCGCGAATACGATAGGCATAGAGCAGCTGACGTTATTTATTTAGATTTTAAAAAGGCGTTCGATACAGTTCCGCATAGGAGACTAATTGCGAAGGTCAAAGCGCACGGTATACGCGGTCAGGTAGCTAACTGGTTAGAAGAATGGCTTCGTGCAGGAGACAGAGGGTCGTAGTTAATGGTAGTGAATCGGGGTGGTTAGTATGTAGGGCGGTGTCCCACATGGTTCAGTATTAGGCCCATTGCTATTCGTAATTTACATTAACGACATAGATGTAGGATTGACTAGTAACGTGTCAAAATTCGCGGACGATACTAAAATAGGCGGTAAGGTTGTTAACGAGGACGATAGAAATAGGCTCCAAGACGATGTAAATAGGATTATGGAGTGGACAGATAAGTGGCAGATGCAATTTAACGTAGACAAATGTAAAGTTTTGCATATAGGCTCTCGCAACAATAATTACACGTACACGATGGATGAGAGGCAGTTGGCGAGCGTTGACGAGGAAGTAGATTTAGGCGTACGCGTATTTAAGGATTTAAAGTTTAGGAACCAGTGCCTGGAGTCTTGCGCAAAAGCTAATAGGATGTTAGGCTTCATAGCGCGTAATTTCGAATTTAAATCGAAGGATATTATATTGCCCCTTTACAAGTCCCTAGTCAGGCCTCATTTAGAATATGCAGTTCAGTTTTGGTGCCCGTACTTGCGTGAGGATATTGATAGGTTAGAAAGGGTTCAACGTCGTGCCACGAAACTAATTCCGTCATTGCGCAACAAGCCTTATGAAGATAGGATTAGAGAGTTAGACCTGTATTCACTCGAAACTAAGTGATTAAAGGGGGAGCTTATTGAAGTTTTCAAAATCGTTAATAACATCGATAACGTAAATTTTGACAAATTGTTCACTTTCGATAATAGTAATACTCGCAATAACGGATTTAAGTTGCGTGGCAGACGTTTCATTACTAATATCGCTAAAAACTTCTTTACGTTTAAAGTAACTGATAAATGGAATAATCTTCCCGCGTCAATCGTTCATTCTACCAGCGTTAATATGTTTAAGAACCGTCTTGACAGACATTTTAAAAATATTAACGTTGTTTAAAATAAAAAAACAAAGTTAGCAACAGGAGCTCTGGTGGTGGTGCTCGAGGATGAGTCTGTTGACGATAAATGCCAGCTTGTGACATGCCAGCGTGTGATGCCAGCAATAAAATCATTAAAAAAAAAAAAAAATTAGACTAACACGAACGTAGATGTAGCTCGTAGCCTAAACTAACCCACTTTTTGTTTAACTTTACTTACTTTTTTTTTTCCTTATCCTCTCCTTACTTTGCATGTCTGTAACTCTCTTTTCTTGCATGTTTGTAGTTTGCATGGTATGAGAGTGAGTTAAGACTGTGTTTGCATGGTTTGTAAACGTTCTTATTTTACTTCTTTTCATCTTTCACCCCTCTCCTATTCTCTCCGACTATTTTTCTGACTTGTCGGCAGTGGCCGGCGGATGATGATGGTGAGTCTTTTTTCTCTTTTTCTGAATGAATGTTAACCCACGAGTGATAGGTGTTGCTCCTTACTTAATCCCTTATTCTCTTCTCTTCTCTTAACCCCCTACTCTTTCCTTTCTCTCGGGCTAACCTTAGAGTGGATCTTAGGGTCTTTGTTAACCTTAGCTTCTGTAGATCTGTAGATTACCAAGGATACAAACTGGAACTCAAAACTCAGCAAAATCTAATCGAAAAAGTAAAAGGAGATTCATCGACATGGGATTTTGGATTGGCAACCGAAGAAGACATTAGAAAAATTTAACTCAAATTGAATCTTGCGAAATCGACAGTATAGTGGACACATTCTAGAACAAACCATCGAATCACTACATAAAAACAACTGCTTCCTACATACCCTTTCGGACAAATTTATACACATTAACTCTTTGTTAACTACATACAAAGAACATGAAAGATATCCAGAATTAGTTGAAATAATTAACATACGGGTAACTCTGATCGATAAACATTTGCAACAAGTATTTACGTACGAGTCATTCCAAAGTCTTGCGTGCGACCCAGCTAGCCCATAGAAAAATTACTCTTCCTACATTAATACTATGGGATACTCTTCAGTCATTGATACACACCTCTCAGACACAACTAAAATTATCACCACTATTCCCACTCAACCATCCTACATAATTATCCTCAATTTCTAGAATACACCTGGACTGCACATGGACCACGCCCCTACACTTACCTCATGATTATACCATTTTTCGACGTACTCACTTACGACGTATACAAATTTTATCTTTTCCCAGCACCCTACGAATTTAATTCTAATATCTATCAATTATATCCGCCCACAGTACCACCTTACCTTTTTCTCGCCAGAGATCTTTCAACATATTCTATGATGTCAAACAGCGACATCCGGCATTGTAGATTCCCGCGGACGAACAAGCAACTCATTTGCCCTCCACTTAAACAGTAACCCTTCCTACTACTAGGTCTTGTTTCATTGACTTAATCTTTGACCGTCATGCCCCGGTATGTTCCTTTACGAAATTCCATTCCTCCGAACCCATTCAACTCCGAATTGGACCGGACATCTGGGTTTCTTTTGGAAATAAAACTACCGCGACTTTCGAGTGTCTGTCATACTATTCACTCATAAATATACCTACCATCATCCGCTTAACAATTGGTTGGTCCTTACGATCTAAAATTTTCCAAATATACAACCCCGATAAGATTACGATTAATAACTCGTACCCCTTCCCGTCTCAAACTAAATTTAAACGTACTGTAGAAATCTTAAATCTCTCCATGAAACCGGTGACCATCCTATCCGAACTTCATGCTCCTGAATGGAATGATCAGTTGAGTCGTTTTAAAATTTCGAATGATAACCAAAACAGCCTTTTACAAATACTGTAACTGGTAACGATTTTCTAACATCCACCGTTAGTATAATTATTGTGTGCGCTATTATCCTCGGTATATGTATAGTAAAAAGATTATTCTCACAGCGGAAAAAGACAAGCGACACTAAACGACTGTATGTAAAACTATTTATGCACGACCAAGAGTGCGTACTCGCAGTGGCGGATTTAGCGGGGGGCCGAGTAGGCCATGGCCTACGGCCCCGCGCCTGTGAGGGCCCCGCGCCCTCACATATAATTATAATGTTGGATTCCACTATAAATAATACAATTGATTAATGATTAGTGATAATTATGGTATCACTCTCTTTGCTGGCGGGAGTTTAGTTCTATTCAGGCCGCTGTGGAGTGCACATGTGAGTGTGTTTAGTGGTAAGTAATGGTAAAAGTCGTATCTCGAAAAAGTCGCCAGTCAATAAATGGGGATGGGGGAGTTTTAGTCAGCTTTATAATAACATAAATAAGTTGAAAAATGTTAAATTAATGTAATTAATTTTTTTATATGAAACGTACTTAGGCTAGGTTAGGTCAGTTTAGCTTAGATTTCATAATAAATACATTTTATACATATTTAAGGAAAAAGTCGCCACTGGTGGGGGCTGGCGACTTTTCCCATAAAGCGACTTTTTCACCCGAACAACTGTTTAGTGTCTGTATTTAATTAATTAATTAAACTGTATTAATTAATACTAAACCGAGGGTCAAGTGTAAATAGTTTGTTTTTTATGTTTTTATGTTTCAGGATAAGGCAGTGAGGCTGCACTGAGGCACAATGGAGAAATCAACAAGTTGAGGGCCCCGTAAGGTCACCACTGGGGGATGGGGGTGTAAATCTTCATTTCAGTTAATTAAGCTAGCTTTGCGTAGTTTGGGGCCCCGCACTCCAACCGGCCTAGGGCCCCGCGCACCTTAAATCCGCCACTGCGTACTCGTACCACGTGAACAAGACTTAAACACCCCAACTCATGTTATATATGTAATCTGTATTATAATAATCATTGGTTATCATACTAGTTAGGATTAGCTAGGATGTTATATTATTGTGTATTAGAATTAGTATCAGTCTATGGGAAAGAGCCCTGTAAAAATGATAATTCTAATATTTATTTTTGCATATAAAGTCTAGACTCGCGTGACACTCTAACAGTATATAAAATTCATGCAATTTTGAAAAATAATTAAAATTTTAATTTTCTTTTTATTTTATTTTTCCTAAGTAATTTCCTATCCAATACTTGAATTGTTTCTCTTTTTTTAATTAACTAATAATTTTTTATATTAAGCTTAATCATGTAATCTTGTTAAATTCTTCAATGTTCATTTCTTTTTATTCTCTCTTAAATCATAAAAGATGAAGTCATATCCTGAATCAGCATTTAATTTTAAATTTTAAACACTTAATTTTAATAAAATATATATCTTAATTTCCATTTTTAGTTGACATGGCAAATCATGATAACATTAGATTTTTCATCAATATGCTGTTACAACAGAATTTGCCTTTATCTTCAAATATTTTGTTTTATCAGCTTCTGCAAGATCCACATAATATGGATTGAATTACCAAAATAATTCAGCTATTAAGAACCGAAAAAAAAACAAGTCAACATTAAATAATAATGACGTCACCAAGTTAAATCGTATATAAACCATTGTAATCTTTCAAATTATTATTCTGTTCTGTCTGATCTGACCCAAAGGCTGAAAGCATACCCTGTAATATTTTTGAAACAGTAAAAGTCAGTAAAAGATATCTTTCACTTCACCATTGAGTCCTATTCTCCAAAGTATTTTTGTTAGAATAACACAGCATTTTCAAGAAGTAGTAAAATTAGAAATCAGTAAGTCTTAAGACTGAGACCAGTATTGCCTCACAAACTTCTCCGATACGCTACAAGAAGAATCGTGAAACCGTCATATAACTAAGTTTCCGCAGAATCCTCCGATCCGTTACAAGAAGAAATCGGAGTGTAATACAAAACAGTTATTACGATTCCTTACGCCTCTACGCAGTACCAGCTACCACAGAAGAGGGAGAAATCCGTTGCTGCCACCTAACCAGAACCCCCGTCAACTTCGAGCCACTCACTCAAGGCATCGACGGAGGGTTAACATATATATACGTACATAGGGAGGTTTGATCAAGCAATGAACAAACGTACATTCCCTGACGAGATGTATTTGAGGCAGGGTTTAATCTAAGGGTAGACCGAGTTGAGAAGGAAAGGAAAAAATTTCATGAACTATATTTTTAAGGTTGATATATCCTCTCGGAAAACTGTCATAGCCCCGCACCGTAACGACCGCCGCCACCGTAACGCCGGCGCGTCCCGTCCGCCACTGCCACTCACCCTCCGCTGGCCCCATCGGCCCTCGTTGAACCCGTAGCGTAATGTTTTAACGACGATCAGACACCAACGTTCTCACGCATCAGCCTTATACGATATATATATATATATATATATTATATATATATATAATAAACGTTACGCACATTTATCCCAACAGATTAAACAATAAGTACACGAATTTTTTGCCGTTCTCGTTAAAAGTGATAGCGACATCTGTCGCCACAATATTATAATTGCTAACAATATCGGCAATCCGCAACAACAAAACAGGGTAGCATAACTCCCTCAACAGAGTCTCACACACACACACACACACACACCAATCTCGGATCGTAAAAGTTGCTATCATTTGGACGAAAAAAAAGTATGTATATATATATATATTATATATATATTTTTTTTTTTTTTTTTTTTTTTTTTTTTAGTTCGTGAAGAACCGATTCGCCTCTATTTAAAGGGCATATCTCAGCGGAAAAACAAAGAAAAAGTGAGAGGAAAGAGAGGAAAAAGAAAGGGTGGAGGGGACAGTCGAAGTGGAAAAAGACCAAGGATGACAAGGACTGCAGGGTCGAGCCCCACCATCCTTGGGTGCTAGGGCCGGGAGGGCGCACGTGAAACCTCCAGGAACAAGCACGTACAAACGAGCACAGAGAGCACTCAAGAGCACGAGCTTAGAACCCCCTTGCGGGGATATATATATATATATATATATATATATATATAACGACACTTGTGTAGAAGAGCGTCCGCACAAGACGAGGAGAAAGAACGAACAAATGAAAAAACGAGGCACCTCCCAGGAATCGAACCCGGGATCATCCAATTGCCGGCCGGACATAATAACCACTACACCAAGGTCCCCGATCAGTCAGAAGTCGTAATTCACCTACATACGAGCGGAATCGAATGCCCTGAGGGGCCACCTTCTCATGCCGTACATATATACATTTTAACTGCAAACAACACGCAGTATAATTAATGTAAAGAATGACGCTTGCGGGTAAGTGAACTTCCATCTGTATTTCTGATAAGTATCATGTTCGCGAATTTTCGCATAGCCATAAAGCAATAAATTTGAGCTACCTTATATTCCATTCAGAACTGTTGTGCTATATAAGGAGGCTCGAGTTTCATCTGACGGGTACACAGCAAAGAAGCTGATAACATATTACGGTGACTAAATTTGAACTAACTTCAATATATACATTCTAATTCGGCTTTTTAAATAAACATTCTTGTATCCTTTAACAATATTTCGTGGGGTACCGTCAACAAAGATATATAGAAATAGAAGCCATACCATATCATTACAGCAAAACAGAACACACACACACACACACACACACACCACACACACACACACACACATATATATATCGGGTCGGCAAAAAAACCCTACAGGATTGTTGTTATCCTGGTCACGGAGGGATTACATTTTTCTGGCTATGCCGCCGTGTGATTGTTTGGAATCGGGTGATAATCCCGCTACACGCCATGTCAGGCGCTCATTGAATGTTTGTTCAGAGTCTGTTCCCACCGATGAGTTTCATTTGAGAGTTAAAGAAGAATTCGTTATTGAGCCAAACCAACAGGTTTGCTTTCGTGTAATTGTTATTTTTAATGATGGTACGTATTTAGATCCTGCGACTTCGGTAGTCGTTGAAAATGTTCTTGAAAATCAAGTACAACATTTTGGTTTAGTAATTGCACGCAGTGTGTGTACCAGCGAAAATGCAAATATCCCAATACTGTGTGCTAATGTTGGTTCCGAATCCATCACGTTGAAACCTACTACTTTAATAGGCAACCTATTTGGCCCAGTTTGAGCCTAATTTAATTCCTCACGCCATACGCAGATGCACTCCTGAAGGCGTGCCTCCTCAGGAATTGCGTGCTTCTTATAAAGTTTGCTTAGAGTCCGATCCCGCAAATTCTTTTATTTGGAGCGACCCGGACCTGTTCAACCAATTATTGGACTTCTTAGTCGAACATAAAAGCATCATTGCACTCAAGGGTGATAACTTGGGACGTTCGAACCTTGTTCCATTTCACATTAACCTCAAGGAAAACACCAAGCCAATCTACATTCCGCCATATCGCGTTCCGCACTCTCAGTAACTGGTTGTCGAGGAACACGTGAAGGAAATGTTAAATTTGGGTGTTATTCGACGCCTAAACAAAGTGATCATCCCAGACCGAGTCCCGCTTCCCAATATGCAGGATGTCATTCAATACATTGGTAAGGCTAAATATTTTACCTCTCTTGATTTAGCTTCAGGATACTGGCAAATGTCTCTGTCCCCAGAGTCAAGGCCGTGTACTGCCTTCACCACCAACCAAGGCCATTACGAGTGGAATGTTTCGCCATTCGGATGCCGAAATTGCCCTGCGAACTTCTCCCGACTCATGAATATTGTGTTGTCTGGATTATTAGGTTCTCATGTCCTAGTCTATCTAGATGATATAGTGATCTACAGCGACACAGTAGAACATTTCGTACACCTTGCCAAAGTCTTCACACGTCTTTCGAATGAAAATTTCAAACTAAAACTTTCTAAGTGTCAATTTTTCCGCTCCTTACTTGTATATTTAGGGTTTCTCCTTTCCTCTGACGGAATCCGACCGGATCCCGCCAAACTTCATGTTCTCCAAAACTACCCTACTCCACGAAACGTTGATGAACTACGATCCTTTATCGGTTTCGTAGGGTTTTATCGCAACTTCATTCCCAAGTTTTTGGATATTGCAGCTCCCTTAACAAATTTGTTCAAAAAGAAAACCACTTTTGAATTGAATTCTGAGCATCAGAAGGCCTTTACTAACCTTCGCGACAAACTCCTACAGGAACCCATACAGCAGTTCCCAGATTTTGGCAAACCCTTCATAGTAGCCACTGACGCTTCTAACTACGGGTTAGATGCCGTACTACTCCAAGAAATAGATGGTACAGAACTACCTGTGGCTTACGCTAGTCGGTTACTTTCCAAACTCGAACGAAACTATTCAGGGACTGAACGAGAAGCTTTAGCTATCGTATGGGCCCTGGAGAAATTTAAGAACATCACCTACGGGTATAAAATTATAGTAAAAACGGACCACACTCCTTTAACATCCATATTTTCAAAGAAATTACCAGACGGACGACTAGGTCGCTGGGCTCTGACCGTCCAAGACTTTAGTCCCGAATATGTTCACCGTCCAGGAAAACTCAACGTTCTTCCAGATTGTCTATCCCGAATAAACAAACCCGAGGAGGTCTGTGGAATCCATCGCATTGAGACTATTCCCACTTTCGATGGAAACACGCTCTTCGAGACACAGTGCAAGGACTCGTATATCTCCCAATTGGTTCAACAATTAAAGGCTCAACCAAATTCGGAACTTCACTAGTTGTATGCTTTCCAGGATCAAATTTTACATCACCAAATTTCTCCTGGAAAATACGTGACGAAGGTTCCCGAGAGTCTTCAGGTCGTGGCGATTAGACTGTGCCATGACAGCGTTTGTGCTAGGCACCCTGGAATTGAACGAACACTAAAATTGGTCCAAGCACGTTACCATTTCCCACTCATGCGCACCAAAGTAACAGAACCTGCAAGTCGTGCTCATCTTGTGCCAGGCATAAAGGAGCACTTCCGCCCGCCCACCGCGCATATGCATACGTACCCCGTTCCTGTTAGACCCTGGGAACGCGTAGGGATGGATGTGCTAGGCCCTTTTGTCCAAAGTCGAAATAAAAATAAATACATTGTCGTTTTTACCGACCATTTTAATAGGCATAATGAAGTTGTACCGGTGCCTGCCCATACATCGGAGATCATTGTCAAATGTTTACTCGAACGAGTAATCCAACGGCACAATACGCCAGCCGTTCTGCTCTCGGAGAACGCTCTGGAATTCACCTCCGCGATGTTCACAGAGTTGTGTAAACGTCTCCACATATAAAAGGTACAGATAACCCCGTACCATCAGGCAGCAAATGGTCTGGTTGAGAGGCAGAATGAAAAAGTCCTTAACGTCCTACGACATCTCGTAGACGCGGACCAACGTAATTGGGACGAGTGCCTCCCTATGGTACAGTGGACTATTAACAACACCTATAGTCAACTCATCAATGACACTCCTCATTTCGGACGGTATCATTACAATGCAAGATTTCCTTTCGACCTCCCAAAAGACTCCACGAAAGAGGGATTTGACCCATAGGAATTCCAATGTTATGTGGAAGACCTGACTCGTCATTCTTTCCAGATTTCCGACGACACACGACGTTGTCTAAACCATGAAACCGACGGAATGGCCCAATACCAACACGTTGCTGGTTGAAAAGTGTAAAGCTTTCACACCTCAGTGGTAAACTTTATCCAAAATGGGCAGGGCCATATCGTGTCCTCGAAGATCTGGAACACAATACCTTCAATATCCAACATCTACAAACCTTTGTTGTACTTAACGCACAGGTTTGGACTGTTTGGATGTGATAGAAGATTGAGGGAAGTCTTTGTTTTCTGTGAAACACAAGTTATTTATGCAGAAACTTTAAATATATTTACAGTATTACGTCGATACAATATATGAGAAAGAGAAAACTTCATCAACTTGAGTAGTCTAAGCATCATCATCCTGTTTGCATATACGTTTTGTGTTTCGTATTTATCAATTATTACGAAAGAAATCTTTTATAACTTGAAGAGCCTAATCATTTTCATTAATCAGTAAAATAGCATAAATATCATCAACTGATGCTGCAAAATAGAAGTCAACATCTTCCTACCTTGACTAATCAATTTTAAAATTAGAAAGAGCCGTTTTGAGCAGAAAACTAAGATTTGTTTATAAAAAACCTCTGAACAGGTAGCTAGAACAACGTGAAAAAAGTGTTAGCAGCTGACGAGGAAGCTTCTAACACTGGCTGCATCCTCCAGCGCGGGACACGTCAACGCGAAGAAGGGGCGACATCAAACAAAAACATCAACGCGCTGGTGGCCAAACTTCCTCAAATCTCCGTGCAGCGGGCTGTCTACGGTTGGCCAGACTGGCAGTCGACGGCCTGTTGCGTGGCACGGTCAGAGTGCCGATCGGCTCCCGGGGCCGGACCTATTCTCAGTGTGCTATTTTTTCAATTACAGGGAGCAATTGCGTGCTCCCCGAACTACTCTTACTCTCTGGCGACATTAAGACTAATCCAGGCCCCACTACAACTTAAACATGTCACCATACACAAAGACATAGACACAATAGCACCATGAGACACATACAGAAGTATAATATTAACATATTGCAGTACAACGTAGATGGCTTCACAAACAAAATCATGCAGCTTAGGGAATTCGTACACAAACAAAACACTCACATAGCACTTATACAAGAAACAAAACTAAAACGCACACACAAAACACCCACCATCCCTGACTTCACAGCGATCCGTCAAGATCGTACTGGGGTAAAGGGGGTGGACTCATCACTTACATACGTAAAAGCATTAGCTACACTGATGCTACCCAAAACATTACAAACACAATCCAAGCAGATAACACGATAGAAATACAGGCAGTTAACATTAAAATACGCGCAAAACACAACACCACACTAATCAACATTTACATCCCACCAGATAGTTCATCTCAGGTGCCAGACAATTACAATCCACAGTCACACAATCTTGCCTCTCTCACTAATGTCATCTTAGGAGGAGACTTCAACGCCAAAGACACTAGTTGGTACCTGCACAACCAAAACAACACCAGAGGCGCCAACATAGCCACACAACTAAACAGCCTCTTCATTCTTAACAATACAGGAGAACATACACACATACCACATCAAGCAGGATACTCAAACTCCTCCCCAGACATAACGTTGTGTTCCCCCTCACTAGCAACACATACACAATGGAGAACAGAAAAACAACTGTCACCAGACCACCTGCCCATCATCATTACAACACATTCTACACTCTGCCCCAACAGCCTTAGGCACACTTACAGAAATTACAAGAAAGCTGATTGGGAACAGTTCAAAATACAGACTGAGAAACAATTCACCACATTAAACAGCACACCCATCATAAACATCAATACAACACTCAAGACATTTAATCAGATTATCAATAATGCAAACAAATACATACCCAAGGCCAACATTAGGAAATACAACCCAAATTACACTAGAGAAATAGCCCACCTCATAAGGCAACGTAACAACCTCAAATATAACACAAAAACACCACACACAGAAGCCATAAAACAGCAGATACAACAGCTCAACACAGAAATAAACAATAAACTCAAAGAAAAACAAACAGAAACATTCAGGGAATTCATAACAACACTAAACCACTCCACAGATACATCCAGGCTATACAAGACTATAAACAGCATTACCCACTCTAACAGCGGCATTCACACCTCACACGCGGCTATCTGTCGCAGCCAAAATAATATCACAACATATACACAACAAGCTAACATTCTAGTTAATCACTACGCAAAGATAAGTCACTTAAACAGAGACAACAACCAGAAACACGCAGACAGACAAACAGCCAGACACAAGAAAACCTACAGACTCGACACGACCATTACACCCTTCAATACAGACCAGACCACCAAGATCATCAAAAACATTAAGAATTCGAAGGCTACTGGACCAGACAACATATCTAACATACACCTTAAACACTTGGGTCCACAGGGAATACTAGCTCTCACAAATATCAACACATATTCATACCAACACTCTATTATTCCTGACATATGGAAACAAGGTAAAATTATTACACTACTCAAACCAAACAAAAATCCAACAGAACCAGCTTCCTATAGACCCATTACTTTACTATGCACACCTTCCAAAGTAACAGAAAGACTAATCTTACAAATCACCAACCCACACATTCCACTATCGCCTACTCAACATGGATTCAGACCTCACCACTCAACCACGACATTAATCACTAACCTCACGCAGCACATCATGGATGGCATCAACTCCAGACGATCAGCTCAACGTACACTATTAGCAACAATAGACATTAGTAAAGCATTTGATGCTATCCCACGCTTCCATCTCAGAAACAAAATACTCAACACAAACCTGCACAATAACACCAAAAGGTGGCTGAGCAACTATCTTTCAGGAAGATACAGTACTCACGTGTCACATTTAATGGCAAGTCATCCAAAAACAAGCTTTTTCCGAACGGGGTTCCTCAAGGCTCTGTTCTCTCACCAACACTCTTCAACTTATACATGCATGACATTCCAACACCCATAGATAACAAGCTTACCTTATCATCATATGCAGATAACATCACTCTAACATCCACCCACAACAACATCGACACCGCTACAAATAACCTACAAACATACATAAACAGTATACAAGACTGGCTCACTAGGGCGGGTCGTACTCAGGTGACAACATGAATCTGAAGGAAATCCTGCCATCAGGGGTGTCTAAATTATGTTTTTACATGGGGAATTCAAATATGAGCTTCTTTTTTTGGATAGGATAACTCTAACCTACATCATTCTGTATTTCTAAATTGCCAATTTTACCCTTTTGAACCCCTTTATAATATATTAAAAGATATAAGGTAAATCATTTATATTGACAAGGCCAAATCAACTTTAGATATATTTATTAATAGGTGAACTGCATGTATATCACTGGATATAATTACAAAGATCATTCTCCTGACATCTTGAACTTTGCCAGGTTGCACAAATCCTGCTTTGACTCAGACTTGGACATCAGCTTCCTGCTGGTCTCCTGAGCCCTGATCCCTCCATCCCTCTTTTCCTGTGAGAAGTACTTAGCAGAAGCCTCAGTCACCATTTTAACAACCCTCTCAATGCTTTGTGTGTGGCAAGGCCAGTTGCGCACCTCCATGGGGGTGTTGATGAAGTTTTTCACCTCTGAGGTGCTTAGAGAGCAGGTGAGAGGTGGCTCTGACACACCTGACCAGCTGATCAAGTCACCGATGCTGGAAGCATCACAATTGATGTCAGGTGTCCTTCTGCTCCTAACAGAGGAGTCCCCCAGCTGAGTGTCCGGGTCCCCCTCTCCCCTGATGGCCAGGATTCTCTCCACCCCTTCAATCCTCTCCTTCTGATCCTCAGAGCAGAGTAGTGTTTGGAGGATGACTTCACTGTGGGCATACCAAGCAGATCTTCTCACAGTTGGCATCACAATATCCAGCACCTCCTTTCTCTGACACTTGCAAGTCAAAATATCAAAGAACTTGTCTAACTTGACAATGAACCTCTCTTTGGCATCAAGTTTGCCCTTCCCAAGAGAAAACTTCACTGCCTGATTCCAGACCTCCTTGAGCTTGGACATGATGGTCACTTTTTCATTGATAACAGGTGGCTTGAAAAGAGCATTAGCTTTGCTCCACTGACAAATCAGACCAGGGTAGATGTCACTCACCAGCTTGTCCACTGGGTAGTTCCTCCTGTCATCTTCACTTTGCTTCCTCAAGTAGATACCATACCTCAGGATATCCCTCACAGTTGGCAGTTCAGACACCAACAGCTCTCGGCCAGTGCCAACAAGATTACTCAGATGAGAACTTGATTTCGTCCTTGTTCTGACTTGAGCCATTTTCTTAATGAGTTCACACTGAAATAAAAACAATAATACAACAGTTAAGTATCCACTACAGACAGGTATTAACTCTTTTCAGCGCAAAATTCTTGGTTAAAAAGAGAGCTGAAATGGGCAAGAACAAATTTATCTGCAAATGCTAAACACATTATGCTTTTTTGGTTTCAAAATGTTATAAAATGCTAATTTATCTGTTGTCTGTAATGCAAATAATTTGTTCATGTACTCTAAAAAAACTAAAGAAGCACATCCTAAAAATATTCTTTAGAACATTGAAATAGGCCTCATACTGCTCAGTTGTACTAAAAATGAACCACCTAATTTTAGCTCGAATCAAAGTTGTTAATTAAATTTTGCTCAATGTATCACTATAATATGCGTAGAAATAGCTTTTTCTAAAATATAACAGAATAATACTCACATGCGAACAGTAACAAAAAAATATCAGTAGATAATCACTAAATCTATCCCCTCACTGCAAGCCGAGGTGGTAAAATAGCTTCATAAATCATGAGTCACTTCAAATATTTCACAAAACATTTTAGAATATTCTGAAACGTTACATTCTAGCCTCTGAGAAAGGTGGCTCAGAAAATGGCCTTATGCGCGGCAGAAAACCGTCAAAATATTTCATATACCAACTGTATGATAATTACAATTAAGTGGAATGGCACACCTTTTTATTTGAGTATTTAAATATTATTATTATTATATGAATTACATTATATGTGTTTATATGAATTAGTTAGAACAATGCTCTATGAGAGATACGTGAGCAGCCATGATAGAAAACGTGAGAAGACATATTCTGGGGTAACTACAATAGTAAAATAATCAACAATTTAATAATAATCAACTGCAAAATGATGTAGGTTAGGGTTATCAGAATTAAATATTTTCTTCAGAATTGTGTTCTATACACCAAAATATGTCATTTGAACACCCCTCTCCATTGATTTAAAAAAAATGCATAGTATGACCCGCCCTACTGGCTCACACACAATAGACTCAAAGTAGCGCCCACAAAGTCAACCATCACTTTGCTTACAAGCAACACAAAAGAACACCAGGTAATTCCACAGCTTACACTAAACAACAACATTCCACACACTCACAGGACCAAAATACTTGGGGTCACATACAACACATCATTATCTTTTGCAAACCACATTCAGGATATTAAAAACAAATGTACGTCAAGACTTAACACGCTTAGGGTACTAACAGGCACAAACTTTGGACACCAGCAGGAAACAACATCACTCATATACAAATAATACATTCGCTCAGTTATGGACTATGCTAGCGCATGCTGGGCACCCATTATCTCAAACACACACATAAACACCTTACAGACAATACAAAACAACGCACTTCGTATCATTACAGGATGCACTCAAACAACACCAATAGAACACCTGCACACAGAAACAAAAATACTGAAAGTTAGGGAACATTTAGACATGAGGGGAACACAATTCATGGCAGCAGCGACAACTAACCCACAACACCCTTGCCACTACATGTACAATCATGCACCAACACCTCGCACCATTAAGGTAACACCAGAGAAACATTATAACCAAATACTCCACTCCATACTACGCCCCACGTACATCACATAGTACAGAAAACACATACACACACACCTAACCCACAAAGCACTGACACGACTCGGTCCGAATGCGGCCCTAGGTGCGAAGCCGCCACCCATTAACAGGTCAGAGATCAGCCTGAGCAGATCGGATCGAGTTAACTTAGCACGATTCCGATGTGGACATCACCCCAACTTACGGACATATAAACACAGACTAGACAACTCCATAGACGACACCTGCCACCTGTGCCAGGACACACCACAAACAATTGAACACATTATGACAGACTGTACCGCTCTAGCACAACAACGAACACAACACAACACTTGTGCGCTGAACCTCTGGTCCACTCCGGAGAGGGCGATCGGTTACCTGCGTGCCGCCGGCTTGCTCGATCAGGGTGGGCTGATCGGCTAAACAACAACAACAACAACAACAACAACAACATCTACAAACTTTTAGAAAAAGGTTGTCCATGCTGACCAAATTAAGGTTTCGATGGAAGGTCCTAATCCCCCTCAACCGAAGTCGTCCCTATCCAAAGTGCAAACAGCCAAGCTTCGCCTTACTAAGCCCCTCTCTGCTGCTCCTTCCACTCCAGAAGTTGGCATCCAGGAGGAAACTCCAGACTTTGACGTTTTGCCTGAAAGTCCCGCAGCCAGTGCGGTGTCCCCCGACTCACCATCGCCACCCTCACCTGTGGATGACCCTAAACGAGACCCTACAGTGACGTTCAGAACTCGACCTCCTGAGTCGTCACAAGGCCCTTGGACTCGATCCCGCTCGCGAGTACCCGAGTCACTAGAACACACACATAGCCCTACACTAGAACAAAGTTTCGGCCTCGTACCTACGCTCCATTCCGTCCCTAAACCCTTACGTGAAAAACATTCCCATCACAAGACACCTACACAAAGTCCCTCCCTACCGCCCAAAACACCCTTATAGCCATCGACTCTGCCTGCTCCGACTTCGCGAATACCAGAGTCACTAGCCACTGCTTCCACGTCACATCCACCCCACCCACTTCGTCCCCCGGACCGACCCTCGGTCAAACCCAAGGTGAGACCTAAATTACTTTCCTGGAAGACTTCTCGGAAGTAACAGCTAACATACCAAAATTATTAACGATGTTAACTTCGTCTAGAATCCTTACCCTTGTCTTCCTTCTATTTCCTGTAATTAGCAGTACCTACCACATCGCCCCTGGTGCTGTGGTCGAAACATTACCGGATAGCCATTTTTTGAAGGGCCACCTGGATGAATGTTACTTTCGAGCTACGAGCCCCACACGCTATTTTCCTCACCCTCATCGCCTGCCAACGAAAATTACTTTCCCACGCTATAGCTATTGCGAAGGCACCTATCCAATCCCCATACTCTGATCCGACTAGACAATTCACGACGTATAAACAAATACTCTCCTCCACCTATGCCCACACTTTAGAAAACATACACACACGAGGTTCTTTGCTCTCTTATTACTTCCAACCACGCAGGCTCTGTGATTAATTCTGTGATTAATTGTGCAGTGGCACTACCTCGTCCAAATCAGATTAAATCCAATTTATAAACTCTGCCGCAGATTGCTTTTAAGAAAAACAGCAGCATAAATTGTACATTGTGCTTCTTAACTAATTTTACGATTTATTTTATATTAAACCTCACCTTGAGACTCATATAGCCTTCACTTCGTAAAGTTAAATAAATCATAAAATTGTGCATTGTACAACTTAACTGATTTTTTTTAATCATATAACTTTTACTTCTGAAATTTAACCAAAGTTAATTGTTCTTATCAAAAGATTCTGAAATCGAAGTGAGTTAATAAAAACCCTGTTAAAGTGCACTTCGTTGTTTCCATTCACCGCGAAACTCAGTATAGATATAAAGATTTCTCCCGAAGTCTCCACCGTGCTCCATGAACGAAATCAGGAAGCACTTGAAGGTAACCTTTCCGAAACTTTACAGCTAACCGACGTAGGAGTGGTCAGTGGAGACCAGAAACATTTTACTACAAGGCGTGTGAGCCTGGTGCGTCCACTAGTGTCGACGTGAGACGCGACACCTCCAAAGAGATTTTTTGGAGTTCTCGTAACCCAAGAGTGACGTTGTCCATCATCCTTCGGCTATAACTCCGACTCCAACCAAGGGGACCGCCTCCGGGATTCATAGTCCATCGTCGTCGTCTACATTCGAGAGACCCATTAGGGAACCCGCTCGACATAAGCACCCAGCTCTAGACCATTCTCGCCTTGCTCAGTCCTACACTCGGTAAACCCATCGAGCAGAGCGGTTATGCGTATTCAAGAACCGTATCAAAATAAAGCATATCCGTAATACACGCGTCTAATATAGGTTTCAGCTTGCGGAATCCGACGATTTCAAACATTCTGTCGAGGATGAATCGGTTTCGCGTAGGTACAAGAACATTATTATCAGCTGCATTCTTCCACATCAGTCGTATATCAATGCATGGCTGATCTTTATTTATACACAACGTACAAACAATGGCATATGAGGGGGTATCACTAATCTGCTCTCTTCTTGTCCTACACCTGCAGGAATTTTATAAAAATCCTCACTCCATTTCTCAACTACCAACGAAGATTCTATTCATCTCCTCAACACTTAAATAAACAACATTCCGTTTGTTTGTTTGTCTACAAGTCGTTTCCAGTACATAGTTAATGGCACCGGTTTCACGCCTGAACACGCGCAACGACTTCGTCACGGACACATCGTACACGGCATTGAGAATGCTTCTCAAAGGAAGTTCCATCGTATTCGAGGAGCGCACGTCCAGTCGGTTCAAGCTCTGAGATGACTATGAGCCACAGGCGAGCGGATCGACTCGACGGGAGGAGTGGGTCACACCATAAGTTGATGAAACGTGTACGGCGTTGTTCCAACGTGAATACTTGTATCCCATTATACTGGGTGGGTGTTTTGAGAAATTTTCCGATACATGAAGCAATACCGGTTTTAATGTTTTATCACCCCCACTCTAGCCCTGTTCAAAAATCAACTTTTTCTTATTTTCATAGGTTTCTGTACTTTTTCCCATGCTTTTTGACCTGAAAAGGCTGAAAATTACAACCATTTTGACCTAGGTTGTTGGGAAGCATTGCCGCATGGAGCTTTAAGTTTTCTGCCTTGAAATCGGCCAAAAGCACCAGTTCCGGGGTCCCTTGAATCATGTTTTGCACTATAACCTTTTATCTAAACAAGATAGAGCAACAAAATAGGCACCAAATTAAAGTGTTTTTAATCCTCTTTCTAACTTATACAATTATGATAGTCTTGGAACAAGAAATGGCACATTGGTACATACAAAGATTTCAGAAATATCACAAAATTCGTTTTCTCACACTCAAGGCAGACAAGGCGCCTTATTCATGACACAAATTTGAAATTAACATTTTGTCACAAGTCTAATCGATCAAGAAGTGAAAGCATTACATGATTAATTTCATAATGACATTTACACAGTCAGTTGTTGAGAGTTTGTTTCTTGAAACTGTCAAAGCGGCGTCTGTTGAACTCCACAGCTTGAAGGAGATAGTCCCTTTGCTTGGCATCTGTTGTTATGACATTTGCAAAGTCGCTCATCATCTTGACACCACGTTCAGCAATGTCATTCACCGCTTTCAGATTCTTAACATAGTCCAACGCTTTTCTGTAGTCCTCATTCTGTGGCCAAGACGTGACAGGTTCCAGAAGCCACTCGGATCCAATGTTCAGTGTGTCCAGCAGGAAATGTGATTCTGGGCCAATGAGATCAACCAGGGTGGTCTTAGCTGTGACTCTCTGGAATAGAGGCTTTCCTGTTCTGAAGCTGTCTGGCTTCTCAGTGGCATGTAACTGGGCAGCAATGTCGTGCTTCAATGTGTCACTCAATCTACTGCTGAACAGGGCAAATGGCACGACTTCCTGCGTCAGGTACCATTTGTGGTTTTCCATCTTATTAAGTACTGCATCAGCAAGCTCTGGGTCAGTTTTCTTGTACTTCAACATGTCCTGGATTAGACTTAGATCATTCACGGGAGCATCTGCAGCAGACATTGACATCATCCATACAGGAGTGTAGACCAGCGCAAGGAAGGTGTTGAGTCTTTCCAGCTTTGATACAGTGTCTTCGTCGTACTCAAGTTGATCTGCAAACATCAGCATTTTCATGGAGTACAGGTTTCTGGCCATCCATCTGGCCTGATGAATGGCGCCTGGTCGACTCCAGTGAATACCTCGAGGAGGCGTTCCTCCAAGAACAATGACTGTCAGTTCAGCCATTTCCCTGTAGTCGGCTCTTGGAAGCCTTTCTGCTGTTAGAATGTCTTGGAGTATTTCTTCACTGTTCTTCTTCTTTTCCTTCAGCCATTTGCTGTTGATAGCCAGCATCTTTGGGTTTTCCTTGGACAAGTCCGTCCAAACATCCTTAGATGCTCAAACCAGGGATTATCTGGCCCCTTCACCTTCCCAAACAGCTTCTCCCAAACTGCTCCTACTAGGATTTCCAGGATGTGATGTCGACAGGCCAGATAAAACACCTTTTGTTCAGCATTTTCTCTAGCAGTTTGGCAGCTCCTCTGTGAACTCCACTGTTACTGGATGTAGTGTCAAAAACAAGGGCGAGTAACATTATCCGTAAGTTCCCATGTCTCCAGTAAATCCATTGAAGCCTCAGCCTGAGCTGTGCCAGAAGAATTGTCGATGACAGGTACTCCCAATAACTTTCCTTCAGTGTATGAAGGTGGACCAGACACTAGCACAGCTAAAGTCTCTGAGGTACTTCCAGGTTCACTGCCCAAGACATCTTTGAGCAACTTTCCATCCCAGTGTAAGGCAGCGTACTGTGGGGGTTTTTCACAAAACTTGGACATGTGACTCTGGCTGATATTATACCTGGACAGCATTCTGTTGCGACGTGTTGTTGAGGTTGAGATGACGAAGTTATCCAGATCAGCCCCTCCAGCTTTCAAGGTGGCAGAAACCATGGCAGTAACTTGATTGTCTGATAAACCAAGACGATCAGCTGTATTGCAGATGACATCACATTCCATGACCTTCCTTGGAAACGTCAAAGTCACACTAGTCACAGTGTCTTGATGGTGAGAACATCCAGGACGAGGCTGATGGTAATCCATGTCCTCTGTGTTAGCGTCGTTGTCAGTTGAGTCACCCCAGGTAATGTCATCCACATGAACAACTGCCTCTTGTTCTGCTGCAGCTGTAAAATAGTACAACATGTTAAGACAGTAATTGTTAAGTACATGCTAAATATCGCAATGGAGTAAAACTTAAAACTTTTTGTGACGTTCAAAGTAATTAGTTTTACCTTGTTCTTGTCTATGCTGCAGTCTTTCATTCCTCGCTGCTTGCTGCAGGGATCTTGTCTCAAAAATCTTGTCATGACCAGACATATGACCTTTCCTCTCAGTCTTTTGGTCTTCGTAGAACCTGATATCCTCATCTTTCTTCTCTCTGGATAACAGTCTGTTGTTCTGTATTTCCTGGATTGCATCTGGAGCTCCTATATCGAACAGGCTGTCTAATTCCAGCACAAATGCTCCTCTTTTTCCTCCAGGGTTACTTGCTCTTCTTTGCTTTTCACCAGAGCACGATGTTTCTCATGTAGTTTCATGAAGAGCTTCATTGCGTTGTACTTGGTCATTGTCTTGATCCTAGCCATCTGCCAGAATGGGATGATAGATTTAACTGTTTCATATGCAAGGTCTTGAACCATGGGCCTCCCTGCATTTTCCGGTAAATTCTGAAGATTAAGGAAATACTGGAACGCCTGTCTGTTGGTGGGAAGCTGGGAACCACTGATAAAAGCTGAAGGGTATCCAACCAGGAAAGTTTCAGTGAGAGATCTGGTAGATGGCCCAGTTGACACCTGCCTGTGGACAGTACGTGGAGGTTCTGAGATATCAACTGTGCGCCCACGGAGCTCCCTCAGCTCCTTGCTTAATGCCAGTGTGAAGTTGTAACTTGTAGATGGTTTTCTAGATTCTGATTGAGTTTCTGTTGTTTCCTGAAAAATGATAGATAATTATTATTATTATTATTATTATTATTAATTATTATTTATTATTATTATTATTATTATTATTATTATTATTATTATTATTTATTAATTTCATGCTCTTTCATTTGATACCTAATTTGTTGCTCTATCTTGTTCAGATCAAAAGTTAAAGTGCAAAACATAATTCAAGGGACCCGGAATTGGCGCTTTGGCCGATATCAAGGCAGAAAATTAAAGCTCCATGCGGCAATGCTTCCCAACATCCTAGTCAAATAGTTGTGATTTTCGGCTTTTTCAGGTCAAAGAGCATGGGAAAATGTACAGAAACCTATGAAAATAAGAAAAAGTTGATTTTTGAACAGGCCTACCCCCACTCCCCAGAATACGCACCAGAATTTTTGCTTACGGGGATTTTCACGAACTAAACATATTTTATTCACACTCTGGCGCACTATTTGAGAGAAACATATGACCATATTTTTCCTTTTTGCTTAGCATGCGATACTCATCTCTAAATTCTGTTAAATACTCACGCAGACCTTTAGCCACAACCTCAATACAAACCTCGTCATTATATATATTAATGTAGTGGTAAAAATACTTAAGATTCTCCATGATGACAGATTTACATTCTCAACCGTAGGGTACGAGTACTCGGTATGATGTAACATGACATAATATCGCTTGTCGCACCACTCATCAACAAGACTCACTAACCATAACCATTGCTTCTCTTCTGCACGTGTTGTTTCTTCTACTTCACGGTATATGTAAGCTTTTCTAAAGTTTAGTCCTACAACTTAGTTCAATACATCACTTGTACCACGAAATCCTGCAATGCTCTCGCCAGAATAGCCGTAGAGTATTTGTACCTCTTGCTCCTTCGCACGATTCAATGTAGCCTTAAAAGTATCAAAGGAGGGTGGAATAGGGAGCCATTCAGTAACCTTATCTTCCCACTTTGCCGAATACTACTTCATAAACGTCGAACACGCAATATTAAAGGTAGCCATTACTGTTTATCGTCGACGCGGGAAAATACACGTCTGAAACCCATGGCATGCAGCGATCAACTGAGCACGCTGGGAAGAGATATGCCCAGGTAGTAACAGTAGTCACGTGACCGATCATACAGGTGGGCGGAACTTAGAACTTTCGCCTGTACATTAGGGTGGCCCACTTTTCAATTTTTTTTTAAAAGTATAGGTTATCGTAGTTTTTCCCATTATTTGGCACTATACTAGCACATTGGTACCATTTTTACTAAAATTGATCAATATTTAGGGGTCTCGCATCGACCTTGAAATTACGAGTTTTTTTTTTAAATGTGTACTTTTTAACTCTTTACTGAATCAGGATAAATCATTAAGTAGTGATGTTTTCTGAATCCTCTTAATGAGAGAAGTCGTTTGGTGTGCCTGCCAATGTCATACGACTAACGGTTTAAAAGTTGTGCCTGTATACAGGTAATACCAATGTGCTAGTATAGTGCCAAATAATGGGAAAACCACGATCACCTATACTTTTCAAAAAAATGAGTCACCATACCCGGGCCGAATGTATAATGTATATAGGTAATTAGAAAATGCACTATGCCTGTGCCAGGTACCTAACCTATTTCTTTTTTTGCAGATCATAACATTTTGAAATTCTGTCTGAGTTCCTCATCCTTGTCATGGACAATCGATGGCAACCATAATTGGAAGAACTCTTGAAGCTACAAATAGAGAGACATCAAAGGAAAGGCGAAAATAACATCGCTATCTTCTCTAAGATCGGCCTCGGAAATTTTTTAGTTGGCCAACCGTCGTCCTCCATCAGTGGTAGCAAATTGCCAACAACACGGCAGGTTTTGCATACTTCTTCAGTGTTATCCAGTACACTGCTAACAGGAAAGACGCATTCAAAGAAACCGTAAACAACGTCTTAAAGTTTTGGAACATGGCCCGCATTAAAACAATCACAAAGCTCAACTGCGAACGGAAGCTAGAGGCATTGTGGAAAGAGTGGCACTTACTCCAAACGAGCAGAAAACGAGAAACTGACGCCGGAGGAAAATGGCAGAAGTTTTCGGACAGTGTGGACAAGTTGTGGGATATCGGAGCATCTGACGCTGTCGAAGATATAAAGAAGAATCGACTGCTGTCCGACAAGGACAAGAAAGAAGACATTGACTTCTACCTCGATCAACGTGGTCCTCGGGTGGCAACGAAGAGCGGGAACGATAAAGTTTTCGCTGTAAAAAGAAAGTTACAGGAAGGAAGAAAACGTCCTCGCCAGGAGCCGCAAACCTCAAAGTGTGCATACGAAACCGGAGATGAGGCCATGGAGAATGATGATACTGGCATGTCAGGAGAGTCGGAGACAGAACTAGCGTTCCCCCTGCCGAAAGAGCCAAGTGTGTCTGTCAATCTTCCTCGCCGCATCCTTAATGCACCTGCTGTCATGGAAGTGGCTGATCGTTTCCGCATGTCCAATAATCAGGTGCGTATTGTGTATAGTATTCATCGATAGCGTCAGCTTTAAAGTGTCCCGTAACCCACATGTATTCTTGACAGTTTTCTTTCCACTTTCCATTCTCTACATAGGTAGTAAGCATTGTGGCTGCTATCACACGTTCGGCGGATCCACCAGCAGACCTCAATCAGTTCAGCATCTCGAAAGAAACGGCTCGCCGGGGAAGAGTGTCACATCGCCGTGAAGTGGCGACGGCTGTGAAGGACTCCTTCACGCCACCGAGGCACACCGTTGTCCACTGGGATGGCAAATGGTCAAGGTCAGTTGATTAAGTTTCATAGCTATCAATTTAGTAATGAGATTCATGAAGCATAATGTCATTTAAAAAGAGAACTGAATGTGAACAAAAATAGGTTACTTTACAACCATGAAATTGAAAATATGGCATGTGTTTCAGAACTTCCTTGGAAACAGCGGAGCACCGCCAAGCAATTCTCATCTGGGCCTCCTCATTGCACAGAAGGAAAGTTGCTGTCAGTCCCAGCTGTTGCTGACGGCACCGGACTGTCGCAGGCGCGGGCAACCATACATGCTCTCGAAGATTGGGGATGTGAGGAGAGCGTCATCGGAATCTGCTTCGACACCACTTCCACCAACACGGGGAGGGTGCAGGGTGCAGTTGTCCGGCTGGAAAACATGCTCGGGCGACCGCTACTCCAGCTGGGATGCCGTCATCACGTCCTAGAGCTTATCGTGGGGGCAGTAGCCGTCACCCTGCTCGGAAGGACTACGGCATCAACTGATCCTTTGTTTCAGCAGTTGAAGAGAAGGTTAGTTCATTTTTTGTGCAAGGTAAAGTTAGGACACACATGATATTCCACTAGTTTATAAAACAGCAAGCCAAACCGGAACTTCAGAGTTTTCTCACACATTTTCTTGTTTATTATTTTTGAAGATGGGACGAGCTCGATCTCTCGACCTACTGCAAGCTGCAGGTCGAGAATCTGGCGGAGAGTACGTGGCTAATAGAACTCCGGAACGCGGCGGTCAGCTTCCTGAGCACAGCTTCTGGTTTCGTCAGAGACGATTACCGGGAAGTGGCAGAGATCACGCTC